>JAKWBJ010000532.1:0-12500 GCA_023159175.1 Wohlfahrtia magnifica
ATTATGATTATCATTATCATTATGATTATCATTATCATTATCATTATCATTATCATTATGATTATCATTATGATTATCATTATCATTATGATTATCATTATGATTATCATTATGATTATCATTATGATTATCACTATCACTATCACTATCACTATCACTATCACTATCATTATCACTATCATTATCACTATCACTATCATTATCACTATCACTATCACTATCACTATCACTATCACTATCACTATCACTATCACTATCACTATCACTATCACTATCACTATCACTATCACTATCACTATCACTATCACTATCACTATCACTATCACTATCACTATCACTATCACTATCACTATCACTATCACTATCACTATCACTATCACTATCACTATCACTATCACTATCACTATCACTATCACTATCACTATCACTATCACTATCACTATCACTATCACTATCACTATCACTATCACTATCACTATCACTATCACTATCACTATCACTATCACTATCACTATCACTATCACTATCACTATCACTATCACTATCACTATCACTATCACTATCACTATCACGTATCACTATCACTATCACTATCACTATCACTATCACTATCACTATCACTATCATTATCATTATCATTATCATTATCATTATCATTATCATTATCATTATCATTATCATTATCATTATCATTATCATTATCATTATCATTATCATTATCATTATCATTATCATTATCATTATCATTATCATTATCATTATCATTATCATTATCATTATCATTCATTATCATTATCATTATCATTATCATTATCATTATCATTATCATTATCATTATCATTATCATTATCATTATCATTATCATTATCATTATCATTATCATTATCATTATCATTATCATTATCATTATCATTATCATTATCATTATCATTATCATTATCATTATCATTATCATTATCATTATCATTATCATTATCATTATCATTATCATTATCATTATCATTATCATTATCATTATCATTATCATTATCATTATCATTATCATTATCATTATCATTATCATTATCATTATCATTATCATTATCATTATCATTATCATTATCATTATCATTATCATTATCATTATCATTATCATTATCATTATCATTATCATTATCATTATCATTATCATTATCATTATCATTATCATTATCATTATCATTATCATTATCATTATCATTATCATTATCATTATCATTATCATTATCATTATCATTATCATTATCATTATCATTATCATTATCATTATCATTATCATTATCATTATCATTATCATTATCATTATCATTATCATTATCATTATCATTATCATTATCATTATCATTATCATTATCATTATCATTATCATTATCATTATCATTATCATTATCATTATCATTATCATTATCATTATCATTATCATTATCATTATCATTATCATTATCATTATCATTATCATTATCATTATCATTATCATTATCATTATCATTATCATTATCATTATCATTATCATTATCATTATCATTATCATTATCATTATCATTATCATTATCATTATCATTATCATTATCATTATCATTATCATTATCATTATCATTATCATTATCATTATTATTATTATTATATTATTAATTATTATTATTATTATTATTATTATTATTATTATTATTATTATTATTATTATTATTATTATTATTATTATTATTATTATTATTATTATTATTATTATTATTATTATTATTATTATTATTATTATTATTATTATTATTATTATTATTATTATTATTATTATTATTATTATTATTATTATTATTATTATTATTATTATTATTATTATTATTATTATTATTATTATTATTATTATTATTATTATTATTATTATTATTATTATTATTATTATTATTATTATTATTATTATTATTATTATTATTATTATTATTATTATTATTATTATTATTATTATTATTATTATTATTATTATTATTATTATTATTATTATTATTATTATTATTATTATTATTATTATTATTATTATTATTATTATTATTATTATTATTATTATTATTATTATTATTATTATTATTATTATTATTATTATTATTATTATTATTATTATTATTATTATTATTATTATTATTATTATTATTATTATTATTATTATTATTATTATTATTATTATTATTATTATTATTATTATTATTATTATTATTATTATTATTATTATTATTATTATTATTATTATTATTATTATTATTATTATTATTATTATTATTATTATTATTATTATTATTATTATTATTATTATTATTATTATTATTATTATTATTATTATTATTATTATTATTATTATTATTATTATTATTATTATTATTATTATTATTATTATTATTATTATTATTATTATTATTATTATTATTATTATTATTTATTTAGTAGTATTTATAATACTTTCAATTTTACATTTATAATAATACAAAAAAAAAAGATTTCAATTTACAATATCCTTAATGAAAGATATAATTTTTCTTTTAAATTCATTTATATTATCCGCACTCTTAGTATCATCCGGCAGCATATTGTAGTAGTGCAACCCTTTATGGAGCAACGACCTCTGCATTGATGTTGTGGTTGTCCTTGGTAGTCTGAAATTGACTTCATTTCTCAAGCGATATGGTTGAATATCCCCTACACGCCTTAGTTGCTCAATCAAGTTCTGTGAGGCAGTTCCATTTTTCATTTTTTGTATAAAAATCAGTGTGTTCATCTTTAATCTCTGTTTTACGTTAAGCCATTTAAGTGCATTAAGCATTCCCCCTATTGGAGTATATATATTACATTTTAATATCGAACGCATTCCTTTATTTTGTAATTTTTGGATTCTCTCAATTTGTGTTTCGGTGCAGCAAGTATATGATATTGTTGAGGCGAATTCAAAATGTGGCTTTATCATGGTGTTGGAGATATTAATTGCAGTAATTATAGAAACTTTATTACGTATTCGTCTAAAAAAACCAATTTTTTTACCAATTTTCTTGAATATATAATTTATATGTTCATTAAATTTTAATTTGTTATCTATTATAAAACCGAGGTATTTAATTTGATTAACTTTTTCTATTATTTGATTATTTATCTTAAACACTGTATCATTGTCCATATTTATTTGCATAAGTTTCGTTTTATCTTCATTTAACTTTAATTTATTCATTTTTAGGCATTCATTAACATTATTTATATCATGTATTATATTATCATAGCATTGTTGATCCGTATCTCCTTCTGTAAATATTAGTGTATCGTCAGCATATAATATAATTTCACTTTTTTCAAGTACTTCTTCATTTATGTATATAATAAATAGCAATGCTCCTAAAACTGATCCTTGAGGTACACCATATTCATTATTTACATGTCCTGACCTTATGTTATTTACTTTCACCATTTGTTTCCTATCAGTTAGGTATGATTTAAACCACTTTAGTTCATTTTCCTGTATCCCGTAATTATAAAGTTTCCATAATAAAATATCACGATCAATCGTTTCGGAAGCTCTTTTGAAATCTAAAAAAACAGCCATAATTCTTTTGTCCTTCTCCACATATTTCCATTTATTTATAACATAATTTAACGTTGTTTCACATGAAAAGTTTTTTCTAAATCCAAATTGGTATTTCGAAAATATATTGTTTCTCTCATAATATTCCTCAAGTTGTTGTTTCACTACCTTTTCGATAATTTTCTCACAAGTCTTTAGTGTATTTATTGGTCTAAATTCCTCACATTGTTTTGTTTTAGTAATTTTCTCTACTGGTGTTATTAATGATATTTTCCAGCTTTCCGGGAATTCTCCTTCTTCAAAAGATTTATTAATTATATTTAACAAACTATTTCCTATGGTGTTCCAATTATCCATTATTAATTTTATTGATACATTGTTAAAGTCAGGTTTATTTTAAATAGTTCTACATATATTTTTCAATTCGGAAAGATTGATTGCACGAAACTTAAATTTAGAATTTATCTCTGGTATTCGGTTTATATATTGCACTTGCGCTATTGAATTTCTAATTGATTTAATACTCTCAACAAAATAATCATTAAATTTATTGGCTATTATATGGTTTTCCTTATATTCTAATTGATTAAATATCAGATTGTATCACATTTTGTTTCTTATTACTTACTAAATTCTTTATTTTTCTCAACATTTGCTTTTGGTCTTTGGCTTCACTAATACTCTTATTAATAAATTTGTTTTTTTCATTTTTTATTTTTGTTTCATATGTGTTTCTTATTAATTTGTAGTTATTCCAAGCTTCGCTTGTGTTCAACGTTCTCGCGATATAATATTTCACGTTTTTATCCTTTTTAAGTTTTCTAAGGTCTCTATTAAACCATTTTTTCATATTATTTTGTTCATTTATAGTTTTCTTTTTTGTAAATTTTCTTATTGCATTTTCAATGCATTTATCGATGTTATAGGTGATATAATTGACGCTGTTATTTTCGCAATGATTTAAATTATTGCTTAATTCTCTATTAAACATATTCTTATTATATTTAAATATTTCTATCACTTTCGTCGTTGATTGATTATAGTCTTTATTATTTATTATTATATCTATTGCTTCATGATCCGCAATTTTATTATCAGCATTGGTTTTGGCGACAACATTCACATTATTTGTTATAACAAAATCTATTAATGTTTTTGTACTTTCCGTAATTCTCGTGTATTCAGTTATCACTTGCTTTAGTCCATTATTATTCAAAATTGATTGTATCCTATTTTTATATGTATCATTTTTCATCCAGTCTATGTTGAAGTCACCTGCTATAATTATTTCAAGATTCGTTTCAGTAATTAATTCAGTGATTTCTTCGAATGCATTGCAAAATTCCATTTCACTATAGCTTGGTGATCTATAAACTGCCATTATTATTAAGTTTGTATTTTTATTTTTTACTTTATAAGCACACATCCAATATTTTGATTCGGCTACTTTTTCACACAGTTTTTCGACATTCCATTCTTCTTTAAAATATATTATAACCCCACCGGTGCGTGTTGAATTTGAGAACGTTACAAAATGTTCATAATTAAACAGCTGGTATTCATGCTCTTCAATGTCATTCGTTAAATGCGTTTCCGGTAGTATTATAAATTCAGGTTCTTTTAGTCCTGCTATTATTTCTACTTTATTAAAGTTATTCAATAGTCCTTGAGTATTTGTATATACCGTTCATGCATTTTGATTGTTATATATTAAAACCAATCATTCTCATTTTTATTTTTAATTTATTTTGATATACTGGACATTCTCTGTTTGTATAGCTATGATTAGCATCAAGTCCGAGGTTAAATTTGTGATTATATCGTATGCAGTTTATGCATTTGGCTCTAACTTCCTTCTTACATTCTTCCGGTTTATGGTTACCATGGCATCTATAACACACTTCTTGGTTTCTGCATTCTCTAGCTTTATGATTAAATCCTTTACATTTGTAACACATCAATACTTCAGTTCCATCAAATACTCGGCATTTTTCCCATCCAATGTTAATTTTTTGTATTGACAGTAATTTTTGGTACGACTCGTTATCAATTAATATTCTCGCGTTGTATTTGATATAGTTGTTCCTTTTTGCTTCATATGTTCCAATAATTTTTATATTACTATTTTTTATAACCTCATTTTGCTTTTTCATTTTTTCAATTAATCCATCATCAGAACATTTAAATGACATATCTGTTATTGTAACGCTCTCTTTCTTCATTATTTTCACTTTTCAACATTAGTTATTTTCAGGTCAATTTGGTCTATCTTATTATTTAAGTCTTCCTTTGTTTTTTCAATTCTTTGTTTTTCTTTGGGTTTTATTATAAGTGGCACTTGTTTTTTTAACTCTGGCAACACTGTTGTTTTTTTTACAATTTCAGCAAATGACATTTTGTTTTTCATTTGTTTCTTTTATTGCTTTTGTTATATTATTTTGCATTTTCTTATTACTTTCTTCGATTGTATTACACAAATTCTTCTTCTTATTCTCATAAACATTTATAATTTCATAAATCTTTTTAATCTCTGATACATTTTTTTCACAGCTCTTTTGTGCTTTATCTATTTTTCTAAGTCTCTCTTCATATCGACTTTCAATTGCTTCGAGCAGTTCCTTTATTTCATTTTCATTATGGCTCAATGCAGAAGCAAATTCGTTCTTATATTCGATTAAGTTCTGTTTGTTTTTATTTACGCCATCTTGTATTTCCTTCAACACTAAGTCAATATCATGAATATATTGAATACAATCATCGCACATAAATCTCATAAAATTTCTTTCTTCCAGTATTTTCCCCGAGTATTGGTCAATCCCCGAGCATTTAATGGAACTATGAAATACTTTTTTACAAACACCTTCACAATGTATTCCTGATTCACCACGTATTGCATTTTTACATTTGTGACACTCAGCCATAGCTGGGCCAAATAAAAGTGTTTTTTAATCAATAATATTTAAACAATTCCACTTAATTTTATTCCCACGTAACAAAAGAGGTTTTATTTAATATATTCTTATGTTTTTGTTATTTTTAAACACTTATATCATTAGGTTTTAAGAATTTTTTGGAAATTTTTTGTGCGCGTGTTCGTTTCGTTTCGTTGCCGAAAGTTATTATACAACATTCCCAAACAGCTTCATTCTCCTTCCCAGTTCTAGTACAATTTCTGGACTTAAAGTTTATGAAAATTGATGGACCCATCTTGAGCAAAATATCATAAAACATGCCATTAAGTCACAAAAACACTTTCTCACTTTCGTACATCTAAAATTTTTGGAACTGAGCCTAGATGTCTGTAAGCTATTATTTCAGCAAAAAGAGGCCAAAAAAATATTAAGTATAAAATATATTTACTGTTACTGTGGGTCAGTTTCACTGTGAGGTGCATTTTCATGCATTATCATGCTTTTTTAAGTTTTTGTTGTTTTTGTATATTAAGCTGATAATTTATCGCAATAATTGTTGTTGTTTAAAGTTTTGAAATTAATTAATTAAAATGCTTAATACTTTTATCAATCAAATTTGCTTTTTGTTAGATATTAATAATTTCATTAGAAAATTTAGCCTGGCTCATTTTAAATGCCAGCCACTGTATATATTGTACATTAACCAGTTTGTTAAATATTAAAAGAAAAACCATTAAAAGTATCGAATAGTATTGAGTATCTAAATGAAAAGTATTCAATACTATCAAGTAATAAAAAGTAATAGAATTTTCCAGTCGATTTGAGCCTTCTGATATGCGGGACTTGGTCTTTTCTGTTACGATCTGACGACCGATCGTGGGCGGTATAAACATAAGAGCAGCATGGAGTAAATATTTATAGCATGGAGTGTTTATCCTTGCACGGTTACGGTAGGATCGTACAATAGGGATGGTAGCGGATCAGCCAAAAAGTACGGCCAACGGTGGCGCCCAAAGGTCTTTAAGAGATTCACAATCGGCCAATCCTAGCCTAGATGGTCGCTGGCAGCCCCAGCACTAAGTACGGGTGCGATGGCCCAATCAGGCACTCATATTTAACAAAACTCGATCATAGAAACATCAACAAGAAATATAAGAACGGATAACCACCCGATGACGACCTATGGATGTAGAATACGGCTTATGATTACGACTTCTCCGAGTCCAAAACGAAATATCAAACTACATGCTTGATGTCCTTGGTTTATGTGAAGTATGCTGACCAAATTCTAGAACAATGTCTTTCTAGAAGGACCACTATTTTATTTTCTCTGGAAATGCAGTACACCGGATAAATGGGGTCGGTCTTTTATCATCAAAAGCGAAAAGTGGCCTTATGTCAAATAACAAAACAGCGAGAATAAATTTTTAATTTCGAAAAATATCTATAGTGCAGTGCTATGCTTACCTCAGCCAAACCCGATGATGATGAATCGAAGGATCAATTCTACTCCCAACTTGATTCAGTCGTAAGCACTCTTCCGAAGAGAGATATTAAACCAATTATGAGTGATTTTAGTGTTAAAGTGAGTAGTAACAACAATAATCTGCACTCGATTATGGGCGCACAGGGACGTGGCAATTATTGGTTGATTTTTGTGCCAGAAACCGGCTTTTTATTGGCTATTCATTAGAGCACAAAATTTGTGCACAAGGATATGCTCAAATATCCATGGGAATTACCAGATTCGCTTGGATTGGCACACGCGTAGTCATTGACCAAGTACTTAAAGCAAATTATTCTTGGGCTCGCTGATGGATTTAAAAACCAGACGCAACGCTGACAATAACACATACTGCCGTAAAAGGACTTATAAACGGTCCACCTAATCTAAGGAAGAACAGCATACGACAAGGGATGAATGATCAAAGAGTACTTAGCTGCTAGTATGCGAACTCTGGATACCAGGCGTCCTACAGTTTAAATTTATTAAATTTGTGTTAAATAGGTGTTCGTGGTACGTACTAGGGAGATCCAACGGTTATTATTCGATCGGTTTTAACTGGTTTTTTTTTTTGATTTTGTCGAATACGGATTTTTTAAAATGTAAATTTTTCGAATAATCGACTAATTTAAATATGTATAATTTTTACGTGTTCTTATATTTTTTGTTGCGAATATGCTCTTTGTTTAAGTATTTTTCTAAATTTAATATATAACGTCATATTTTTATACTTTTTATACCTTGAACGTCGCATAAACAACGTCCAAACCATGGTAGATCAAAAAAAAGATATATATATATATATACACACTCGAGCAACAATAACTTTTTCTCATTTTCTGAAAATAAATATTAATTTTTTATATACTGAGAATCATAATCAACTAAACTCATTGAAAAAGACCTACAATCGCCGGCTACGAACTGCAGATGTTATAGTTAGTATCATATCTATTAAGCAGTGATGAAACTGTTTGTGGCGATGAGTGTTTATCAGTCATCCTTGCTAGTCAGTAACCTAGGTGATTGGGGCACCATCAAAATGCTTGAGGCACACCTACATAGGAATAAAGGTGCGTCTGGTATATTTAAACGTAGGACTTCAAGAGAGGCGGAGTAAGTT
Organism: Wohlfahrtia magnifica; assembly: GCA_023159175.1. Lineage (NCBI taxonomy): Eukaryota > Metazoa > Arthropoda > Insecta > Diptera > Sarcophagidae > Wohlfahrtia > Wohlfahrtia magnifica. The sequence goes on from JAKWBJ010000532.1 coordinate 9,114, forward strand.
GAATCACACACCTGGGAAAGACCCCAAGCTGTTATTATGGTAAATACCAAACTAGCCTTATTTTGCCATTGCAGAATTCACCACTTGATACCTGGTGGCTGTCAGTATACGATTTGTCGCAGATGCAGATGTTAGGAAGATAATGTATGCCTCAAATTACTTTCCAAAGGATGTTAAATGTGTCCCAAATTTAGAAGTACAGAACTTGATAGAATTCTGTCAAGCCAACAACCACCACTACATTACTGGCTATGACACAAATTTCCATTATGTTGTGTGAGGCAGATCGGACAACACTAGAACGGTCAAGAGTCTAGTACGAGAGAGTACGTGTAGAATATTCATTCCGGACAGAGTTTTTTGAGTGATTGGCTCCTCCAAACCTTACAAAGCTCCAGGTAGGGATGGGACATTTCAAGTTCTTTTGCGGAAGAGCTCTGACATAATCTTATCAAAACTGTTAGTGATTTTTAAATCTAGGTTTTACGTCACACAAGCATGGCGGGAGGTCACGGTTATTTTTATATCGAAGGCAGGAAATGCCTAGTGACCTTCCCAAGTCGTATAGACCTTTCAGTCTCATCCTTTCTTTTGAAGACTGAGAGTGCCATCTTGTCTCTGGGAGTTTACTCTTTGTGCCTTCGTATATATACAGGGCACCTTACACAATACAGGCTTTGACTCCACGGCTCGTCGGTTGGAACGAAAGAGTTGGAGAAGTCATTTTTAGTTGAATCAAGTGCTTAGGAGCAGGATCATCAGCTCGTTTATCGATGGAGAGGAATCCACTGTGATGTGTCAAAAGGGTGCCTTCAGGTGGAGTACTATCTCCATTGTTATGGTCAGTAGGAGTTGATGGCTTGCTATATCCGTGAGAAATATTAGAGTTGTGTGATCTCATAAGGAAGGTGTCAATCAAATTGGCGCAGTTAGAAATGGCTCTCGGCGAATCCCACAAAAACAGTTGTTGTACCTTTTACAAGGACATACAAGTTATCATGTGAACGTATTTCTTTCATAGGAGGGTTAGGTATCTAGGTATCATTCTGGATAGGTGGCTTAGCTGGAAATCGGACATCAATGCCGTCCAGAACAAGACGATAATGGGTCTTTAGACAAATCGCTACTCCTACAGTAAGACATGAGATCATTCGCCGAGAACGACGCTATAGATATACAGCGTCATTTAATTCGCAATTTAGTCACTTATGCAGCGATACCTTGGTGGATAAAGGCTGAACAGCTACCACCATAAATAAATTAGATAGAGTATAAAGACCTTCCTGTCTCGGTATAACCGAGGTAATGAGAACATGTCCAACAGCGGCCTGAGGGCCTTGCTGCTCTAATACCGCTTTACACAGTCACCGACTAACTCTTCATCTTAACTTTATACAGTGAGAACCAAACGTATACCCCCTTTTTTGTGTATTAGTCAGTTTGATTGCCTAGGGCCGTGATCACGTATGGCCCCTTCCATCTGTGGGACAACCGCTTCGCATTATTAGCGGATGCTCTCCGTGTTAATAAGAAACGGACTTATCAACACCTTCTAGAAATATACCCCGAACTTCTCCCTATTCAAAATCCAGATCCGAAGTATGTAGTGATATCCTCCACTTCTAGTAATAAAAACCTCAAAGAATGTTCTTGCTTCGCGATACATAGATCACTTAAAATTATCTCTTCCGATATACTTTATGTATCCGAACTAAGAGACGGAAATCTATTGCTTTTGCAATAAACCAAACTTACTATAGTACCTGAAACAATAATAATCTAATTGTAAAGAGACGTCCTTTAGAAACTACGAAACAATATGTGGAATATGCTGGCTCTCATGAATGCAATAACTTTCCAAATTGAATTTGAAGTAGTCGACCAATTGAAAATATTAGGGGTAATTTTTGATAAAAGACTCACCTACAAAGACAATGCTTACATTTAAGAAATAAACTCAACTCAAGGCTGAATATTATAAAATTCCTCAGATCAAAACACTTCAGGACCCATCTATTAATAATCAAGCTGCCTTACGACGGAGTATTAGTGCTTTTCGTACTAGCCCCATAATAAATATCTTAGCTGAAGCTGGCGCGCCGTCGATCCATAACCGAATTTTACATCTCTTACAACATACAAACTGATTACAAAAGTTATGGTATGCAAGAATAAAATTCTCCTTCAGGAAATCAATATACTTAAATCTACCAAAACACCGAAGCTAAAATCTGCGTTATGTTTATGTGTCGAATACTCCAAAAAATGGACTACCATTGCAGGCTATTTATATTAAAACTCCATCGAAACCTCCAGGCCTTTCTCAGCATATTTGACAGTTTATCAAACCTTGGCTGGAAGTTTATTTTCACTGATGATTCAAAATCCACCTACTTCACCACCTATGCAGTAATACAGTAGTACTCCAATAAAATTAAGATCCTGTGGATACCCTTATATGACGGCTTTCACGGCAATGAACTCGCGGACACAGCTGAGGTTGAAGCAAGAAACAGGCCTTTAATTACTTTAGCGACACATGGCCCTAGAGACTTACTACACTTTATTAAAACCTTTTAAGATCGCTTTTTAAATCAAAATTGGTCCGAATATAAACACACCCACAAATCCATAAACCTAGTGGGAAGAAAACCCTTATAATCAAGGTCATGCCCGTGACATATCCCAAACTTAATTGTGAGAACGAGAATTAGACACACCAAATTAACTCACACCTACCGATTGGATAGAACATCCCTCACTGTATGTCAAAGATGTAACATTTAACTTAACATATTCCATATCTTAAATGATTATCCGTCCTTTTATAATATTAGCAGAAATATCTTCAGTTCGGTTCATCCAACAGAATATCTAAAAAATCTAACTGCTAATAACATCGAACTAATTTATAAATTTATACACATATGTAAACTCCAACATAAAATTTAATTATTTTTTTATTTATCATGCATATTGTAAATAATCATATATAAAACTGCCTTCGAGTCGAAAGTCCCTTTAGAACTTTTCCCTTTACAGTGACAGTGGGCTTAAGAGTAAGACCATTAATATATTCTCTGAAAGCAAAACTGCCTTAAGGACACTTGGCTCGAATCGTACGGAATCTATACTGTTCAAATATTGCTACGTTGCAAATGCTTTCGCTTAGAATTAAGGTGCAGTTGTTTTGTGTGCAGTGGGATAGATAGTAATGAAACAGCGGATGCATTGGCTATATCGGTCCGGAACCTTGCTGTGCAGTATCACTTACTACCATCCTCAATCGAATCAAAGGTCGGAAAAACCCCAGATACTTGGAAAACTGGAATGCTCAAAGACGACTTCGCCACTCTAGGACGGCGATCAGTCCGCAATTAAGGCGTC
>JAKWBJ010000532.1:17500-50000 GCA_023159175.1 Wohlfahrtia magnifica
ACGTAGCAGGCCCTGTTGCTGTCAGTAATGCCGGAAATAATTATTTTCGTCGTGATGGATTATTTCAGCAAATGGCGGAGAATGTATGTCATACCCAATCAAGAGGTGAATACGATTCTAAATGTTTTTGTGAACAATTGAGTATGCCGCTATGAGGTTACAATAGAGTTACATTCCGATCAGGGTAGAAGAATACTTGCGAAAAGTTGTCAGCGATCAGCAAAAAGACTTGGACGAAGACTTTCCGAGGTTTTTATTCACGTACCTCTCAGTTGTCCATGATTCAACATCTAGATCACTTGCCAAGATTATTTTTGGGACTGAACTAAAACTGCCTGGTGACTTAGAGTTTGCTGTTAAGCCTCCCACAGAGGGAAGCCACATAAGCTGAAAAACAGGAAAGTCCAAATGAACTTCACTACATTTTTATATGCGCACACTTATAAAAACGGCCAGCGATAGAATGAAAGCCAGATATGATCGCGCAGCTAATATTGAGGGCTTCCATGAGGGATAACTATTTCTACTCAATAACCCACAGCGGAAGAAAAGATTACCCAAGCTACAAACTAACTCGGATAGACCTTATAAAGCAGTCAAAAGGTTAAACGATGTGGTATACAGAATACAGAAAAACAATAGCCCGCGGTCAAAAATGAAAGTAGTACATTTAGAGCGACTGACGAGCTATGGGAAAAAAGATTATGAGGCTATTCGGGACAAACAGGCTTAAGTAGGTTGCAGTGTTACGAAAATAAAAAAAATGCCTAAAAGGATACCCAACATAACTGACTTTAAAACTGCATTGTGGGATTTTGGTATATTTGTTTGTTTGTTAATACTGTCAATGTGTCACCCTGGCAATGCCGTTCTTATTTGGTGTACTTGGCGGCATTGCCAATTAGACCATCTTTTGGTAACTCGATTGTACATTTTCAAAATTAAAGGACAAATATAATATTTGAAAGGGTTAAAAACTCTTCCAAAATTTTCTAAGCTGTAGGCATTTAAGTATATAAGGGACACTGCTTTGTCTACTTCATTTAAATGCATATTTCCTTTTTTTCTGAATACACTGATAAACTTAGAATCAGGTAATATTTAGTAAAGTTATTAACTTATAATTGCATGAGTTTACACAAAGCCGATTTTTTTATCCGTAACCCAAGATATTGAAGGTATTTCGAAAATTTCAGAAACGGGTTCTGGATTGTACTCGATAGCACCTAACAAAAAAATCGTACTACATAATAAACTAAACTTCTGTAGAAAAGTATATAATGAATACATGAATTTTTAAAAAACTTTAAGAAAATTCTATCTGCAGATTAAAAACCTTTCAAAATAAGATAAACCTCACAAAATGATAACACTGGGTACACAGAACCGACTAAAATGTTTTATTATTTAAACCGCAAATTACTTATGTATTTGACTCTTTTATATTAAATTAATGGACGTCTTTTCTTTTTATTTACTTCTCTTTTAATAAACTTTTGTTATCAACAAAAAAAAAATGCTGTTGGCTTTAGTTTGTGATATTTAACGATTTTAATAGCATTTAAATAATATTCTAGCGATTTTAAGTCTTATTGTTGTGCCGCTGTGGTATGGTAGGTACCATACCAGACCAAACAGTCTAAAAAAGAAAAATAATTTTTAACGGCGGTATCACTTCATAACATTAGCTAGTAACTGGTTATGAGTAAACTTTGAAACATTAAATATTGAAAACTTCTCTATTACATTCGCCGTTCGGAGCCGGCTTTAAACTGTAGGTCTTTCTCAGTGAGTCTAAAAATAGAATCGGGTGCAGCTCATTGACTGAGAGAAGTCTACGTTATCCTTCATGGAATGTTATGGGAATTAATATACATATATTGTTAGAATCATGAAAAAATCGTTTTTAGGAAGAAAAATCCTAAATATGCACAAGATTGTGATAAAGACAAAGATAAAAGTGTTAGTAATGCTAACTTAACAAAAGAAGTGCCAAAAGTCGCACAATTTAAAGAATGTGGCAAAATGATGTGGGTTTGAAAAAGTTGGTCAAAAGGTGGCTGACCAGCAAAGTGCCACGAAATGTGCATGACTGCACTAGATTTAGTAATAAAAATGAGAACAATCGAGTAAAAGGTATTAAGGTATAACTGGCGTGACATTAAACTTTTCCCAGAAATGCCCATATTACATTATTTATAGCCACATGAACTTACCTGTATGACCCTTAAAAGTTGTTATCAATTGTGCACCTTGTGCATCACACCGTAACATGGTAATTTGTCCAGCATGATCTCCAATAAATGCATATTTAGTCAATGCGTCAAATCTAAAAAAGGCGTTAAAACATGAAAATTTCAAATTTCACAACGTATAAATAAAAAAACCTTACTGTAATGCAGTACATGGGGTTTCGAAGTTATATGTTCCAATCCGGCGACCATTTGAACTTATTTTCGTACAGTGATAAGCGAATAATTTATCTTTACTACATGTTAAAATCCAATTGTGAACTTTAGAGTATACGATCGCAACTACTCGTGCCTGATGAGCTAAGTAGTCTCTTACGAACGAAAGACTGTTACAATCCTCCGACAAAATGTACTCCGTAATAGTTCCGTTCTCCTGACCAACATAAAGCTGACGTGTTTCCTGGACGTAACATAGACAAGTGCATCCTGATGGCATATATTGGCATATACTAGGCCAATATTGACCAGAATCACGTTTAAGCCAAACGCGAATTGTTCTAAAAAAAAATTATAAATACATATGTACAAATATACCAATATATTAACTTTCAAATCTGATTAGATTAAAATTCGTATATGATTTGTTTGTCATCTTATTAAAATCGCACTTAAATAATTTTAACGGTATACGCCCTTACTTGTCATCTGACACACTAATAACACCATTTTCACCAGGCACCAAAATTGCAGCATTGATATCGTCACTACTCCCTTCTAATTTGCTTAACAACTCAGGCTTCTTTGTACTAAAACGTTCATTTCTTTTGGGAGAAGGTTTAATTTCCGCTGCCATTATTATAAGCCACACTTTATAACACTATAAAGAAAAAATACCGATATTCTGAATTTCGATGGGTGTGAATAAATTTAAAAAATATTACTAATACAAAGATTAAATACAAAATTTATCAACAAATTTACACCAACAAAACAAAAACTAATTATTTGGGAAAAAAGCAAAAAACAGTTTCTATTCTGTTACAATTCTCTTTCTAAAATTGCCAGATCGTAATATTGTCAGAAGAATCAAATACACCAACAGACAGTAATAATACCGAATATTTGATTAATGGGGCCATATCACAACGGTGTCACCATAACATTAACCGTAGATATCAATTAAATATAATTCTGCCATAACCATAAACCGTTGTCTGCTAGAGAAACGCGTTTTTGAAATTTTTCCACTTTACAACAAATAAATATTTCGACAACAGTTTTTTGCAGTTGTGGCATAATTAATCGATGAAAACAAATGTGTTTTTATTATGGCTGCAGTTATAGATATGATGTTACATTTAGTCATGAATTTGTTTAGTTTCGAAATTCATTAAAATAGATAGCTTTAAAGCAATTTAAAAACAATTTGTGTGTTCAAAAATTCTTCGTCATGAAAACAACTTTAAAATTGTTCATAAGAACTATAATTATGTTATATTATTAACATATTGAAACTCTAGATGGAAAGAGAAATTGAAACCAAGTTTGCATCAATTCTTTAAGTTGTGTGGAGTAGTATTGTCATGTTGTAAGATTTATCTTTATGCAAGTTTTTTTAACGCAGACGTCTTATTTTTACATATGTATAACAATATTGAACGTTTCACAAATAGTGTTAAAATCATGGTTGAACGGATAAAAGTACATAAACTAGTATATTTGCATAGAATGAGTTACATAAAAAACAATTTAACGCGTTGGTGGCAGTAAGTTGATGTTATCAGCTGACAATAAAAGAATACATTAAACAATTATAAATAATTTTTCAAAGACGAATAAAGGTGGAAATATACTATCAATCAAATGGAAGCTGCATTGTAGTAGTATTAGTAAAATTTTTCTGTATTTGTCACACTGACAATGCTGGAGGCAAAATCAAAAAATTTAAATTTTTCTTATGTTTGAAACAGTGTATGTTTGACGAGTGTATGGCGTTGCTTGATCAATTTTAATTTTTACTGCATCAACAACATCGGAGAACGAAAAATTTGTATTTATGTTTTGAAATTTTGTGGCAAAAAATGGCGTAAATTCAAAAGAGAAAGCAAATTATTGAGCTGTTGGAAGCTTATTGTTTGCTACCTGCGCTTTGGGATGTAAAATGTGATGATTACAACAACAGGGTTATTAAGGACCAGTAGTACGAAGTTTTCATGGTCCAGGTTTCTGAAAATGCTGATTCACAGGATTTTCATATCCTTGGGTATCACCTTCTATCCCTTTTTAATTTCCATAGGGTCCGTGCAACGTACATTAGCGATGAAGTTGTGTACCAATGCTAGCAACCACTATGTATCTAGGATGCAGAATTAAACGGTCTTTGGGTTAAATTCAAAATCAGGGCACATCTTTTGCACTTTGGGTTCCTGTATACAAGCCCAAACGCGGTAAGGGAGGTTAACTTATCTGGCTTCGACTCTCTTTCGAACTCCATATCGAGTATCCTTGCGAATTATCCGAACAGTGAAATTGTTGTTGCTGGTGATTTCAATAATTCGTTTTGGCCGCACAACTTCAGAATGAACCTACTCACACATCGTGTGTAGATACCAAAATAACACCCACGACTTTTTCCTCGCTACACACCCTGAAAAGTATGTAGTTGAGGTTTTTACATTTCTCGGAAATTAGGACCATTGCACCATTTCTACCTCCTCCCAGTTCTCCATTCTTCATAACGCATCACATGGTTTAATTAGACTTGCAAACTTGCAGTCAGATCCAGAGAGAAAGCATTCAGAAATTGGCATAATAACAAATGCATTCTACTGATTCGCTACGCAAACAGGCGAAATATTCGTATGCCGCGATACTTAGACGCGAAAAAGCTTTATACGAACAGCGCATACGTGCTAAAGTTCTTACTTTTCCGCGGGTGGGTAAGAGCTTTTGGTCGTTCATTAAAAGGCTTAGAAATAGCGCTAGTTACAGTCCTTATAAAGAATGACCAAACATTCACTTACCCGGTTGAAAAGGCAAACCTTCTGACGGAAATGTTTGCAAAAAATTCTAACTTGCTGGAGAGCATTAAACCACCGCTCGAATTAGAAAAGGTATCAGTGACTATGCCTAGTATATTCTTTCGAGCCTTTGCAGTAAAAAGGGCTCTTGCAAATCTAGACGTTAATAAGTCTTCTGGGCCGGATGGCATTCTAGCGCTGAAGCAGTGCTCTTCGAGATCCATTAGCTAACCTCTTCAGTGCGTCCTATCGTGCGGCTGTTTTTCCATCTTGCTCGAAGATTATCAATGTAACGCTAATCTCTAAAAAGGGTGAGGCTAGTAACCCTGAAAACTACCTCCAAATAGCAGTTTGTTAGGCACTTTCCAAAGTTATGGAAGGTATGATTAATCATCACCTAGTGCAGTATTGAGAGTCCAACAATTTGCTAACGATCGCCACCATGGTTTCCGCAAAAGTCGTTCTACTGGTGATCCGCTGGCATTACTCTGCGAAAGGTGGAATAAGTCCATTCATGGATTTGGTGAGATTAAGGTTGTGACCCTGGATATTTCCAAGGCGTCTGACAGAGTCTGGTACGAGGCTCTCATATCCAAACTTATTGCTTTTGGTGTCGGTAATCACTTCTCTCGATTCATATCGAGCTTTCTCAGAAATCGCACTATAGGAATGGTTAGAGATGGGATTTCTTCCGACGAGTTCAGGATAAATTCAGGGTTACTGCAAGGCTCGCTTCTTTCTCCAACTCTATTTCTAATATTTCTTAACGACTTTCTTTTTTTTACTTCTAATCCTATCTTCTCTTTTGCAGATGACAGCAACATTTGTCATTCATATTCATTTGATCGTAGGCAGAGCCTTTTGGAGATTTGAGCGAAAAGGCGGAATATGAATGAAATGAGTGGAGTCGCTCGAACAGGGTCGACTTTAATGCGCGTAAGGGTGGCCAACTCTATCGATTCATTAGAGCATCGTCGCAATGTGGCGTGTGTTTCATTGTTCTATCGGTACTATAACGGAATGTGTTCTGACGAAATTAAAGAACTATTTCCTAGTAATCGTATATTCTTACGTATTACTCATATTTCTCGTAGAGCTCATCCCTTTGTAGTTGATTTTCCAGTGAATCGCGCAACGCATTATAGGAAGAATTCGTTCTTTGGTCGCACTGTTCGTTTGTGCGTTCCTGCGAATGTCGTTCGCGCCACTTACGGCATGAGCAAATTTAAATCGAACGTCCATAGACACTAATCTATCCATCCTTCTTCCCTCATGCTATTTTCCTAGTACCCGCACAATGCACTGCATTAGTAGGGGTTATCCCCTGAGTACTGGTCTTAAGAGATATCAAATCTATAAGATAGACGTAATTGTGCAGCAAGAAAAACTTGATTCTATACCAAAAAGGTCCAAAGCATCAGCAAATAACACTTAGCAAATGGGCTGTCAAATATAAATCACTGGACGAAATATTAGTACGTTGTGTTGTCGAGGACGGAATGTATGAAAATACATTATTTCAACTTTTTTAGACAGATGCCTGCAACGCCTGATATTGCTAACACTAGTTGTGGACTTTCGCTTTAAAAGTTGAGAATTGCCCAACTTTGTTGCGCTAAAAGCGTTGTACACTTCGCTTTATAAGATACATCATTTAAAAATAATCGCAATATTTTTAAATTTATATAAAAGCAATAATTATATTTTAATATATTTTTTAAATTATGTTGAGCTTTTCATTTTATTTAATTTTATACCTTGGACAGCTTAAAACGGTAATATTATGGTGAAATTACATAAGGTAGTAGCAGCCTACAATCCAAAAGCAACGTAGCATTTTTTAGGACTGATATGTCATAGAGTGGCAGTGGTGAAATCAAAAGGCAACTCTCAAAACCGAAAAACTATAAATAAACGAGTAAAAAACACACAAAAAAATTTTTTTTATTTAAAAAAAAAGATAAATAATAATTTAGAATATTTCAATTAAGGTAGATGACCCGTCTACCACATCAAAAAAGACCAACGCTTCAATTTGCCAATGCTTTTCTTTAAAATATGTATAAATGCGCCAATTGTTGGTATTTCAGCGGTAGCAAATTAAAGGAAAAGTTTGTGGAATTGTTCCTGTTTTCTTAGTTATTATTTAAAAAAAAAAAAACACAAAAATTATTAGAAAGACACATAAATTCACAAATCTGTTCTTAGATTATTATGTCTCCATGGGTAATATGAACTACTTGGGTTCACCTTCTGAATCTCGTTAGCGAACCCTACTGTCATTTTGACATTTTTTTATGTGCATGGGCTCCCAGATGTACTGTTTTTATCAGTATATGCACTGGTTTTTTTGAATGTACTTTTTTCCTTATAACATGTAAATCAATACGTAAATGTACTGATTTTTATTTGTTTGTGCTTTCTTTGCACTGTTTTGTGTCTACATTTTAGAGTACAAAATTGTATATCATCATTATTATTTTCTTGAAAGACCCAGTGAAGTATTTGGAAAAAATTTCGTCATCTACTTAGATTAAATTCTAAAATCGAAAGACCGTTTTTAACTAAATTTTTCGAATTAGAAACATCGGAAGTCTTAGATTTTGTATACAAATGTATTTTTTTGAAAAATGTATTTTCTGTGTTCACAGTTTTTTGCATCTTTTTTCGTATGGCAGCATGGCATCTAATCACACATTTTGTTACGATTTTCTATGTTGGACATTAATCTATCGGATTATTATTTGATATAATCGCACTACTTTGTCGGATAGTTCGTCATGACCTTAACCAAGTGGCTAAAATAATTAAAAATTTTATATATGTTTAGATGGAACTAGCTATAACAACTGTAATAACTTGGCTTTTATAGTAGCCTATATTGAAAAACGGTTTGAGATGAAGGATAATATTGTTACTTTTTAACCTTTTTAAAACACGAACTAAAGAGAATCGTGAATGAAAAAGAATCATGTACCAAAAATAAACATGAAAGGACAAACGACCTAACGAACTACGGAGCTAAAAAGACTCATTGTAATGACCGACTCTCTTAGCTCACTTGTGTGAGTAGTTCAGTTGTACTAGGTCGTTCGCGAACTACCCAAATCTACACAGAATCTTGTACTGCCATCTTTCTTTTTAACTAAGACTACAAGTGAGCTCCAAGGACTCGATGATGGTCCAATTACACCGCTCTTCTCCATTTCATAGACCAGCTCCTTAACCTCATTACGCTTCGCTAGAGGTATACTTCTGGGTTCCTGGTTGTCTATTGTGCTGCACATACAGCTAGTTTAACATCAGGATCTCGTAAGCTGTTGACGAAGGCTTCGGTCTTGAGATGATCTACTAGTGGGTGATTTTCCTTTGGATAGGCCAGCTACACCAACCTCTCGACTTCTATTGCAAAGACTCGAAGCGACTCATTAGCCTTTTGCGTTCGGTACCTTAATTCCATGCGATACAGCTCTCGTTTATGCTCGTCGCCAAGTTTACACTGTAGCGCCACCATTAATTCGCTATAGTTGTTTCTGCAGCTGGCTGGCATGGTTTATAGAATATCCGCTGCAGCACCTCTTAAAGCGAAAATTAATTCCAGGGCCTTCTCTTCATGCTGGCAATAGTATCGAACTGAAATTTAAATACAGGTAGGAGTGAGCTACCATCAAAGCAAGGTGTTTTGATTCTGCTGCAAACTTCTGGTATAATACGCACTGGTTCTTGTTTTTGGCACTGGAGACTGTCGATTTTCTCCTCCATTACAACAAATCTTTCGTCAACCGTCTTCTCTAAATTTAACCCTTTTGCCTTAGCGACGGATACTCTTTTGCTGACTGTCTCATATATTTCTTGCAACTTCTCTGTTGCCACTTTCGAAGTTTCTCGTATTTCGGCACTCCATGATTTTAGTTAGAAGTTTTCTCAAGTTTTGATTCCATTTTTACCAGTAAATTTGGTTTTCAGCTCTAGACTGCATTTTTTCCATCATAGCGGACAGCAATGAGTTATTGTTGTAGGGACACTTATCTCGGGCTCAGTTTCATTGTCAAATTCGTGATTATCGATATCTATGCCGCGTCTCGGAAATTCCTCTAACAGACATTTTTATAGTTCGGTTTTATTAGCGGTTGTTGACAGCTCCAATTTATTTAACTTCCGTTTGAATCTGTCCGCTTTTAATTCTTGGTATTTAAATTTACTTCGTTTTATTTAATTATTTATTGTTTAATTATTTTATTTTATGTACGCAATCCCACTTCTGACACCAACGTTACGTTTTTATATTTTAGTTTTAAAACGTTTTAGTTCGTTTATTTGCGTTTAAATAAAATTATACATCTGCCAAATACGCAAATGGGTACGAAAATGACAGGGTGGCCCACAACTACAAAATTTAGGCATTTTTATTTTCGTAACAATATATTAGAAATGTTCATGATTTTTCTGATGTAGTCACATTGCTCTATTAATGCGTTTACAGACAGAAAAAATTTCAGAAGTGGATAACATGGTAGTACTTTGGTTTGAAATTGTTTTTATCCGAAATTTGATTAAACATATTTCGTAAGATTAGATAATGCGAATATACTTAAAGAATCAATTAGCCCACGACAAATTATTTTGTTGTCGTGACTAAAATGTTAACGACAGTTTTTGAAAATTCGAAAGGCAAATATGCCAACCATGATACCATTTTTGTAATATATTTTCAATGAGTGTCAAATTTAATGGCGTTTTTGCCACCAACGATACCATTTTTTGAAAACGCATTACTTTTGATCAGCGTGTAATTTTTTATCAAGATTTTTTATATATACATATTTACAGTTATTCCAGGAAAAAACTTTAAACAAGATCTAAAAAAATTTGATCATTTTAAACAATTAATGAATTATGTTTTAATGAACAAATTTAATAAATAATAAAAGAAATCTGAAGAGAAACACTTCGTTAATTAAATATTTGAGGTGGCAGTGGTGTAGTTGTTAGAGCGCCGGCAGACAACTCAAACAACCCAGGTTCGAGCCACAGCAGAGGATTTAAAAGGAGAAAAATTTAATTGCGGTTTTCGAGTATTTCATTTAGAGATTTCAACCCCTCCGGACCAAAACACTCAAAAGAAGCCTCCCTGACATTCCAGCTTTACCTCAGGCAACGATGACAGTCATCACAAGAATGATAAGGAAAAACGCACTCTACTGGGAAAAAGCGTAAAGATCACCACCAACACACTTAGCAAGGATCCTCACGACCAACATACTAAGCAAGGATCCTCACCACTACACAATACAATGGAGGCGTCGTTTCTAGGCGGCGATAAGATGGCAGCCTCACCACCCTGGAACGGGCTACAGTAGACTAATCATATACTTAGCTTGTAAGTATAGTGTTTAACGAAACTGAAACAAGGCAAAATAATAACAATAATGGACAGGATAATACGTTAACGACCTTCAGCACGAAACAGGACGCGCGTTGCGCAATGGAATGTACGAATTCTTCGTGAAGAATCAAGGCTTGCACAACTTGAAGATCAAATGTTGGCGTATAAAATCGAAGTCTTAGGGATTAGCGAAATGAGGTGGAATGGCAATGGCGAAGTTATCACGGCAAATGGTAGTAGTCTACAGTGGAAGAACAAATGGCAACGAAAGTGGAGTTGGATTAATAATATCAAAGAGAATAAAGAACTCCCTTCAAACATGGAAACCAGTATCGGATCGTGTGATAATGGCCCGCTTCAAGGGTAGAGTAGGACGACATGTTACCATTGTGCAGTGCTATACCCCAACGGAAGACGCTGAAGAATCTAATAAAGATGAATTCTACACACAGGTAACATTCACGCTCACTGAAATTCAAAGAGGTGATATCATCATGATCATAGGTGACAATCATGATCATGGTAGGGACAATACTAACATCCGGTCCACTATGGGAGCACACGGTTGTGGAGTCAGGAATAAGAGCGCAGAGCAACTAATAGAATTGTGCCAGACATTTCAACAAAGGTGGCTCCATCTTCCCGCATAAGGAAATACACAAATATACCTGGACATCCCCGAGCGACAATGCGCGCAATTAGATAGACCATATATGCGTGAGAAAAAGATGGAGAAGCTCTTTATCGGATGTCAGAAATAGGAGAGGAAATGACATCGGCAGTGACCACGAGCTTATCACTGGTGAAATCAAGATTAAATTGAAATGTTAAAGAAACACCATCAGGCACACAAGACGAAAACGGCTCTACCTACAAAAACTCCAGAATGATGCAACCAGGCACGCATTAACCTTGGCAATCTGTGAACGGCTACCAACAAACCAACGTCACTCGTGGGAAGATATCAAAGCAATATATAATTAAGTCGCGGAGGAAACACTTGGTGTAGTGTAACCAAATAGAAGAGTTTGGATACCAAATTACACTTGGAACCTGGTTTCTCAAAGAAGGGATTAAAACTGCAGCTGATATAGTATCAGCTTGCAAAATAAGTAAAGAAAGCTGCAAGAAGAGACAGAATAAAGTTGCTGGAACGACTGGCAACAGCGGCAGAAGAAGCAACTGGCCAGAATAATATGAGAAAACTACACCAGACGATTAAATATCTCACTAATCAAAAGTGTAATAGGAACCAAGCCGTTGCTGATAAATATGGAACACTAATAACGAACAATGATGCCCAAACACAGAGATGGAGAGAACATTTCAATGAAATTAGTAACGTCACGAACACTACTGAGTACAGTGAAACAGTTGAGAATATATATGAGGAAAATAGTTTAAGAACATCATGCAACCTTCTCAATCTGAATGAGATAAAAGAGTCGATTGGTAAATTGTAAAATAATAAGGCGGCAGGCGAAGATAAACTACCAGCGGAAATTCTATGGGTTGACATCCACACCACAGCTGAACTTCTACTGCCTTACATTACACCAGTATGGGAGGAGGAGAGGCTGCCTCCTACGTGGAAGAAGGGCATCATTGTAAAATTACCAAAAAGTGGCTGTAATAATTGGAGAGGAATTACTCTACTTAACACCATATATAAGATACTTGCAGTCATAATAGACAACATACTGCGAGACGAACAAGCTGGCTTCAGACCGAATAGAAGCTGTGTAGATCAGGCCAACACTATAACCTCAGCTATTCACCATCGTGCTGGATGACATAATGAGCAAAGTCTGTTCGAAAAGAAGGGGGATCACATGGAGTCTCTCACGCCAACTCGAAGGCCTTGACTAAGCAGATGACATTTGTCTACTCTCCCATAAGATTTCCAATATGCAGTCGACTCTGGAGGACCTAGAAAGATTGGCTCGTAATGTTGGACTTGAGATAAACATCAAGAAAACCAAGGCCATGAGAATAAACAATACGAGCACGGAAAACCGACGTAGATAACAGGCTCAACAAAGCGAGGGCGGCATTTGGATGACTGAAGACAGTATGGAGAAGCTCACATATATCCAAATGGACTAAGCTCAGAATATTCAACTCATGTGTTATATTAGTACTGCTGTATGGCAGTGAAATCTGGCTTGTATTGAATAACATCACGCAGAAACTACAAGTATTCATTAACAAGTGCATCAGAATCATATGCAGAATATTCTGGCCTAACACCATAAGTAACACAGAACTGTGGAGCATGACTAATGAGGAACCCATACCGAAACAGGTAAGGAAAGGAAAGTGAGGATGGATCGGTTACACCACCCGAAAAAGTCTAGAGAGTATCACCAGAATGTCACCCGAGTGGAATCCTCAAGGCTAAAGAAATCGCGGTCGACCAAAAACACCTGGAGACGCACAATTATTCAAGAACTGAGACAGAACAACCTAACATTGGGGGAGGCAAAGTCAACAGCAGTAAACCGTGTTAGTGGAGATGCTTTGTGGAAGCCAAATGCTCCCAAGAGTAACGGAAAAAAATAAAATAAAATTTTTGAGCTGTCACAAAAATCTTTTTTGAAATAAGAAAGTTACAGCTTTCGTAAGAAAAGTCATATTTTACAACAGTTTTTTGCGTTTTATGTAAAAAAATTTGCCAGGACCTTGTGAATTGGGATCAACAGAGCATACAGGTATGAATCAGAAATGTTATAAAGCATTTCCGAAAAAATTACAAGTTAGGAAATATGTATATGAAATATATATGTATATAACATCGCAATAACACTAATTTGAAGTCTAAACGTAATATAATTTTCTCTGCGATTAAATTAGACTTTTGCTAACAGAAATGTATTAGATATTATCTTACGTGTAGCCCCAAAGTAAGAATAAATGTTTTGATATAGCAATCATGCATGCATATTAGCAATGATTTTTACAATGTCAAGATAAAATACTTTTTTAAGGCATTAATCACTAAGATATTTTCACTGATTAGTTTAAATTTAATATATTCGGATCTGATGGTCCTCGATTTGTGTGGCAGGCTGACATATCATGGTGTGGGTTTGTGTAAAAAGAACAATAAATAAGATAGGTTGTTTAAAGATACCTACGAACAGTTTAGCACAATCTACGGCAAAGTTAAATATATTGCATATTTCAGGAGCACTCTTCCTCAATTATAAGAGAATATAATACTAAAGTCGACTCTTGAATAAGTCTTTGACTTAAAACCTTTTATTATATTTTTCATATTCATAGTTGGAAATGAAGTGTACTTTATGTTGAACTTTCTTTAAATGGGTGTCAACGACAATTTGCTTAATGTTTATATAGAATTTTTTATAAAATATTTAAAAGTAGAAATTCTGAACAGGTGGTTTTTATTTTTTAAACCTACAATGGTGTGCCCCATTTGTAACCTGACTGGATATATTTTTTGATCAATGAATTTTTTGAATTGGTAATTCTTGGTTTTTATTAAAATTGATCAAATTGTATTTAAAAGCATAACTATTTCCTTAAAGTGTTTTAAACGCAAATAAATATAACAACTGCCTACAAAATGGGTAAGTCGATTTTCCTAACATTAGTTAATTTTCTGCATTTTTTTCGTGACCAATATTGTCAAACTGATAATTATGAACATATGACATTTATCTATATGTCAAAATGATTCTCTATTACTTTTTTTGGCAACAAATATATTTGACACAGTTAATTTGTGTACTATTTGTTTACAACAGTGTTGTATTATTTTGACACAACGTTAAATTATTTTTACAGTATTGTATTCATTTTCAAAATAAGACCATCATGTTAAATTCGACTGTGTTTCCAAGCGTTTATTGTTATATTATTATATTATTTATTGTTATATTATATTTATTGTTATATTATATTTATTATTGTTATGTTCCAGAACTTACATCCATACAAGAGGGCTGATTTTACGCATCACTTAAATATGTTGATCTAAGTTCACTTCAGGATAGCAGTCAGTCAACACAGGTCATCGTCGTAACAGCTACCAGGGGTCTAATTCTCGCAGTCGTTCGAATAGAAAATAATTTCGATAGCGAAAAATTTTCTGATGATTTTACTCGATGCGAAACAAATCGATTTGTTACTACAACATGGCGGTTATGTATAAAACGCACTGTTTTCTTTTAGTCGGATGAGTAAGGAAGAATTGACGTCAAGACGACGTCCTTGGGTCGTGGTGAATCGAATGTTACCAACACCCAGGTCCTCCTGCAAAAGCAGGAGGAATAAGGGGAAACCTGGACCTGCCTATTGTGAATAAAGGAAACACGAACAAGTCTTCGGTCTCCCAAACTTCACCACCCCCTGCAAGTGAAGGAAATACGAACAAGTCTTCGATTTCTGGATCTGTGCTGTCGAATAAGAAGACGTCACAAAAGCATATAACCCCTGCCAGAAGGGCCTTCCTGAAGCGACATGCTGCTGAGCGCTTCATGGACAAATTGGGTAAGAAGCCCCCAGAATCTCTAACTTCTGAGGAACTTGCTCTCTTAACTGGGCCAAATGGAAGAGGAGGAGCAAAGGCAGGGTCAACAGCCCGGGACTAAACGTACGAAGTCATCAATGAATGGGTCCTATAGTGAAGCGGCCAAAGGTCATCTTATACGGGCCATCATTGATAGAAACGACACTGATTGCTCTATTTCCAGGGGGAAGTGGGAATTAGTGCAGAAGAAGCTGGTGGGAGTGTTCTGGAGAGTCCTAAGGGAAAGGAGTGTGACGATGCTGTATGGTATCGCGGACGCGTTAGGCTCATGGCCTGCTCAACGAGCGATCGGTTTTGTTTCTAAAGCAAGTGTTAGACTCGACGTGGTGACTCTTGATGAGATTCCATGTCGGTCTAGGGCCATTGTCCGAATTCCCAACGAACCATCCGATAAGAAGGAAATCCTGGATCTTATACGTGGCGGCAACTCTGACATCCCTTCACATGATTGGATGGTTGTTAGGGTCTCGGGTGGCTGATCCAGGAGGATAATTCTCCTCCTGAACAAAGAGTCTCTGCCACCTTTTCGGAAGAAAGGTGGAAAGATCTACTACGGTTTTGGGTGGATCTTTCTACAGGTCTATCGGGAGAACAGGGAACCTGTTCAGGACGAGAAGGATCCTGCTCCGGAAGATATGTGTTGGGACGAGACCACTAGTTCTTTCGCTCAAGAAGAGACACTTTAATGATCTTTTTGAGCCAATGGACGAAGTGGTTGACGAGAACCATTCACTATTCTAAAGCAGCAGCCGCTTGATTGAGAGAGGAATGGAACTGGCGACCTGGAAGACTGGAAATAATATCATGTTTGTGGTATCGAGTTATATGGCGCACGACATGACGAACCTCCCCCGAATGGAAAGGTTCGTGGCCTGACAAATGCGGCGAGAATTAGCCGTTTATTATTGGGGCTGACGCCAATGTACACCACATTGCTTGTAGAAGCTAGGACACGAACGCAAGTAGTGAGTCTCTTTTTGGTTTTATCCTCCGAAGTCGTTTAGATATAATGAACACTGGCAGGGAACCTACCTTTGTAGTTTCGAATAGAAGGGAGGTTCTTGCTATGACCTTGGCCAGTTCCAGGCACTCAGATTTGGTTAGAGGATGGAGGGTCTCTGGGGAATGCTCCTTCTCTGATCATCTGTATATTGATTTCGAAATTGCGGCCAAGTCGCCTGGGATTAGGGTTTTCCATAACGGGAGGAAGACGGACTGGGTTGAGCATCGCAACATCTTGTCCTGAACTCTTCCGGATCCTCCAAATATAAATGGTTGCCGCTACACCTTGTTAAGACTTTGACGGGTAAGGCATGCAGACTAATGGTCTGTAACGGAAGGAAGCAACCACCATGCTGGAATTCCGATATGGGCTACACCCGCAAGGAATGTCGCCGGATATTTAATGAGGCTATGAGGGGGGGGGCGACTGGTCCACACATAGATCCACATGGAACAGATTTAAAAACCAGATTAGAAGTCAAAGCGCAATTCTTGGAGATCCTTCTGCAGCAGTGTAGAAGGACACTCCGAGACGAGCCGATTGTGGAAAATCTCGACATCATCAACGGCCCTTTATTTAATATTTATTTTATTTATGTAAATTTTAGTTTGTAACATTTAGCTTTAATTTATTTATAATTCGTCCATGTCCGTCTGTGTAGCTTGGTTGCTGATTTTCAACTTCACTTAACTCATTTTCAATCAAAAACTGTTGTTCTTCTTCATAAACTTCAAATATCAAATTCAATATCGTATTACTTCCCTCTCTCTATTCTACTCTATTAAACTGCGTTCTCTCAACTACATTTTACCTTCCTTTTCTACTTTGCTCTCTCTCTCTCCATTCTATTAATTCCTCTTCGCCTCTAATCTCGAACTTCTGCGTTGTCCTACTTCTGGCACCCCTACATTCGGCCCTCCAGACGTTACATTCAACTCGAATGTAGTGGTCCACGGCTTCAGGTACTCAGCAACCGTTAAGTATCTTCACTTATCTTCGCAACCTCATATCGACCAGGATCCAATTTTCTGATTATCTTATGAGATCCAAAAAATTTTGATTTAAGCTTCAGACCAGGACTTAACTGTGCGAACTTGACGGCGACTAGATCATTAAGTTTATATTCATTTTCGGACTTACGATCTTTATCGAACGTTTTGTTATTTTCCTCTTAAATTTACAGGATACACTCCCGTGCTCGTTAAATTACATTAAATGTTGTATACTTTCTCCCTTACAATAATCTCCAAATTCATGGGATGAGAAAGCGGTGCCTCTATCAGTAATCTCCCTGATGGGGTTGCCACAAATCGCAGCTCTTTCTTGGATAAAGTCAAACAAATTTCGAGAATGAATCATCTATGACCGCAATGTGGTTATATTGCTTCTTAATTGTTTCCATATGGCCTACGTGGTCTAAGTGATAAGTTATTAATGGCCCATTTATCAATTGGGGTTAACAACTCCTTTTCTTCCTCTTTTCGCTTCCGCCACTCGACGCAGTTTTTACAACTCTTCAGCCTTCGAACACAGCACAGAAGTCTCTTGCTACCAATTCTGCCGTCTTCTTTGAAGCAAAGTGTCCTTGCTTGTGAGCCAACTCGATTATTTCACGTTCCATGGTAGAGGGAACAACAATAAGCCCCTTGGTTGGATCCTTGTGCACAATTCCATATTTCAAATAGAAGGTTTCGAGCATTTTACTTATAGCCTTTATCCAATCATCTTGTTGCTGAGAATCTCTAATACGATGACGTAACGACTCTTCCATCATTAGGCAGGAAGCCCGACTCAGCGGCTTTCAACTGTTGTACGGCCAACACCAGAGAACAGGGTCGATTTTAATGCACGTAAGACCAATGTTGTTTTTTAACACACAGACGTGGTGGTGTACTGTCATCTGTGTCAATGAGTAATGTGGAAATTGAGGAATCAGATGCTCTTGATGTTCTGGGCATGAGAATTCACTATGACCTTCGTTGGAATGATCACATATTTCAAGTGTCGAAAGAAGCATTCAAGTGCCTTGGTTTTTTGAGATGATGCAAGAAATACTTCACTCCATCTGATTTCCTTAATATTTACGAGACCGACCCAAAATGGAATACAACTCTCATGTATGGGCTGGTGCTTCAAGGTCTATTTTGGAGCTTCTCGACCGCGTACAGGAGAGGGCGAAGATGCTCATCAATGACGGTAGGGTAGCCAACTCTATCGATTCATTGGAGCACAGTCGCAATGTGACGTGTGTTTCATTGTTCTATTGGTACTATAACGGAATGTGTTCTAACGAAATTAAGGAATGAATTCCTAAAAATCATATATCTTTACGTAGTACTCGAATTTCTCGTAGAGCGCATCCCTTTGTAGTTGATTGTCCAGTAAATCGCACAACGCATTATAGGGAGAATTCGTTCTTTGGTCGCACTGTTCGTTTGTGGAATAATCTTCCAGCGAAATTATTTCCTGCCATTTACGACATGAGTAAATTTAAATCTAACGTCAATAATCACATAAAACTGTAAGACAACAGTAGTAAAATAAAAACTCTAAAACAACAAAATTAAGCGGGGTTTCTTTTATTTTAATTTAATTTAAACGAACTCAAAGGTTTTAAAAGGGTTTAAACGTAACATTGGTGTCAGAAGTGGGATTGCGTATATAAAATAAAAGAAAAAAATAAATAACAAAAAAGGAAAGAAGAATAATTCCAAGAATTAAAAGTGGACAGACTCAAACGCGAATTAAATAAATTAGAGCTTTCAACAACTGGTAATAAATCCGAATTACAAAAACGTTTGTTAGAGGAATTTTCGATTCTCACGAATTTGACGATGAGAATGATCCTGAGATTAGTGCCCCTACAACAACAACTAATATGGACATTAATTCATTGCTGGCCACTATGATGGAGAAAATGCAAGTATTGGCCACTGCACATGAAACTTCTAGAGCTGAGAAACAAAAGCTGTTGGCGCAGGTAAAAGAATCTTCTAGAGCTTATGATGAAAAGCTCATGGAAAAAATTAATGCTGTGGCGAATGCACAAGAAATTTTAAGAGCTGATAATAAAAAACTCAAATACAGGAAACCTCTAGAATGGAAAACCAGAATTTTGTGGCAAAAATAGAAAAGAAATTTTAAAAAGTGTCTAGTGCAACGTCAGAGAAGCTACAAGATATATACGAGACAGCGACCAGAACAAGTACGAATCATACCAGAAGTCTCCAGCAGAATGCAGACATCCTGCTTTGAGTAGCACTTAGGGGCAATAGCTAGCTCCCACAAGCGAGGGCCCCGCAATCTCCATATCAGATGCAGAAAAATAACAGCAACGTTACAGCGTGCGGGTACGTTAATAGCAGACAACACACCTTCACTATAGACACCGGTGCGACCCAGTTTATAATCAGACCCGATGTAGTGAAGGAAAAGTGTGAGAAACTTAATAATATCAGATTACGAACTAGAAGTCATATTTTTATTGTCGCCGATATTGTAGACGAGGTTATTATTGGTGCCGACTTTATGATAGTTAATGGTATCAACTTGATTATGTGGCAACAGATGAGTTGGCGTAATGTAGATATACCTCTCGAAGTGGGATACCAGCATCAAGTGCACGCTAGAAGATTATTTGCTATCAAACGACAAAAATTACCAACTCAGACTGAATCATTGATATGGGCGCGTATGGAGGGAGATAGTGAGGGCAACCGCTTGTGGGTGGTAGAACCAGCAGAGAATAAGATACACTTGTTATCAGCAAAACCCTCGTCAAATCTAATAAACAAGGAATAGTTCCAGTGAGAGTGTTTAATCTAACGAATCTGACGTAAAATGCATTTGTGAAAACTCCGAGGTATGCCAATGTTCTCCTGTAGAGGCGGTAATAAGCAGCGAACAATTGCCGGAACCTGCCAATAAGTCAGCCAAGGACCAACAGGTTTTTGATTAAAATGTAGAGAAATGGGTAGCAGGTCTAGCAGCTTCAGGAAGAAATAAAGCCAAAAAGCTGCGAACGGTGGCTTGTGTCAGTTTAAAGTTATGCCATTTGGGCTCTGCAATGCGCCGGCCCCATTCGAGAGGTTTATGGAGCGCGTACTAAAAGGACTCCATTGGAAGACTTGTCAGGTGTACCTCGATGACGTAATAGAGATGGGCAAAACTTACGACGAACACCTCAAAAATCTAGCAGAAGTTCTGCAACGAATATCAATAGCTAGACTAAAATTAAGTGTGAAGAAATGTGCATTGTTCCAAAAACATTTGGGGCATCTAGTTACGGCAGATGGCATTTCAATGGATGAAGATAAAATACTAGCAGTAAAGGACTGGCCTCGCTTCCGGAATCTTCATGAATTACGTAGCTTTTTGGGACTCTGCACATACTACAGACGCTTCGTGCCTAATTTTGCGAGCGGGGCAGCAAGTTTACATGAGCTCACAAAAAAATCTAAGACATATCATTAGGGTGAATCACAAGAAAAGACATTCCAGACACTAAAAGGCCTATTATGTACTGCACCGGTTTTGGCGTATCCAGTCCCAGGTGAAAAACTCATCCTTGACAGTGATGCCAGTGGATATGGTATTGGTAGTGTACTTTCACAAGTGGTCAATGCGACAGAGAAAGTCGCAGGCTACTATATCCGCACACTGTCAAAGCCTGAATGGAATTATTGTGTGACTCGGCGGGAGCTACTGGCAGTACTGGAATGCATAAAACATTACCATAAGTACTTATATGGTCAAAATTTTCTTCTAGGGGCTGATAATTCCACACTGCGATGGCTGCTGCAATCTAAGAACCCTGAAGGACAGCTGGATTGAGCGCGTCCAGGCTTATAACTTATGCACTGAAGCTAAGCGGAAGGAGTCCATCATTAAAATCCGGTTAACGCAACCAGATGCGAACGAAGCCTGGTGAGGAGCACAAAGAAGTGACCCAATATTGGCAAAGATTATAGCAGCAAAAGAAGAGGACAAACAGCCCACCCACAATGAAGTATTTGCAGAAAGTCCTCTTACAAAAGCGTATTGGGCATATTGGGATAGTTTGAAGTTGATTGATGGATGCTTATATCGCCATTGGGAAAGTGGTGCCTTCCTCCAAAATAAAAGAGGTCTTAAATGAGTTCCATAATTAAGCCAGCGGAGGACACCTTGGGGTGACAAAAACCCTGGAGAAAATAAAACAACGTTTTTACTGGGTTGGATGTTAGAAAGCAGTTGCGGAACAAATAACTCGGTCGCACCATTCGAACGGATAGCAATGGACGTAGCAGGTCTTTTTCCTGTGATTAATGTCGGAAATCGTTATGTTCTCGTCGTGATGGATTACTTCAGCAAATGGCCAGAAGTGTATTCCATACCCAATCAAGAGACGAATACAATTGTAAATATTTTTATGAACAACTGGGTATGCCGCTATGGGGTTCCAATAGAGCTATATTCCGATCAAGGTAGAAATTTTGAGTCCGGATTATTTAAAGAAATGTGTGAGATACACGGTATTGAGAAGACTCGAACGACGCCGCTTCACCCACAGTCTGATGGAATGTTGGAACGATTTAATCGAACCCTTGAGGAACACTTGCGAAAAGTATTAAGCGAGCATCAGAAGGATTGGGACGAACACCTAACAAGATTTCTACTGACGTACCGATCAGCTCTCCATGACTCAACATCTAAATCCCCTGCCAAGATTATTTTTGTGACTGAGCTCAAACTACCTGCTGACTTAGAGTTTGGTGTTAAGTCTACAACAGAGAGAAATGCCACATATGCTGAAAAACAGAAAAGCCTCAATGAACTTTACTAATTTGTGAGCTCACGAATTAAAATGGTCAGCGATAGAATGAAAGCCAGATATGATCGTGCAGCAAATACGATGGCTTCCATGAGGGAGAACTGGTTCTACTCTACAACCAACATCGTAAGAAAGAATTATCTCCCAATTGGGATGGACCCTACAAAGTAGTCAAAAGGTTAAATGATGTGGTATACAGAATACAGAAGAACAATGGCCCGCGATCCAAAATGAAAGTGGTACTTAGAACGACTTGCGAGCTATGGGAAGAAGGATAATGACCCTATTCGAGACGAACAGACTTAAGCGGGAGGCAATGTTACGAAAATAGAAATATAACACTGCATTGTGGGATTTTGGTATATTTTGTATCACCCTGTCAATTTGACAGCACTGCCAAATCCACCATCTTTACGTTACATTTAAATTAACAGATATGGAAGATGGTCGATGTTTCCTGAACCTTCCAAACTGTAGGCAATTAGGTATATAAATGGTTGCTTTACCCCACGTTAGTTCAGTTATCGTTTGGCTTTCGTGAGATAAAGACGTGTTAAATACGTAGTAAAATAAAAACTGTAAAACAACAGTAGTAAAATAAAAACTGTAAAACAACAAAATTAAGCGCTGTTTCTTTTATTTTAACACAATTTAAACGAATTCAAACGTTTTAAAAATGTTAAAACGTAACTGTATGCTCTCTAATATATAACAAAGAAAAATCATCATGCGTTTGAAAAATTGACACTTACTCCACTTAATTCAAAGTTTGTTCATTGCTGCAACTTTAAGAACTTTCTTTAGTATCTTGAAACTCTCTTTCTCATCTTCAGATGGTATAACCATGTCCATATAAATAACGATTGTTCCGTCCATTATCAACTCGTGAAATACGGCACTAATGTAGTGACAAAAAACAGCTGGCGAATTAGTAATTCCGAATGGAACGTATAAAAATTCAAATTGTCCACGATGCGTCACGAATGAAGTGTATTTTTGGCTGTTCTCCTCAATCGGCACATGAAAGAAACCGTTCTGTACTTTAGCTACTTGTAAACGGTGCAAAACATCGTCGGTGATCGCCATAGGGAAGTTATCTCGTATAATTTTCCCGTTCAAACGCCGGTAATCACAACATAACCGTTGCTGCCATCTTTCTTTATCACCAATACTACCGGTGGCTTTACTATCTCCTCCCTCAGCCATTCTGAGGCTTGTTTGTCTACGGTCTGTTGGTCGGCATATGACATTCGACATGGATGGTGAACAACAGGGATTTCATTTTTCAGCCAGATCCTTATTTTAACTGGCCTTAGTTGGCTTATATTCTTTGACGATTTCTATTATCTTCTCACGGTCTTCTTCTTCTTTTTGCAGCTCATTCCAGTCTACCTTGAATGCACAGTCCTCAAAATCGTTTAACCAGGTGGTAATGTCGGGTTGACTTTCACCAGAAAATTTGGACAAAGTGTCTTCGATATCTCTTAAGGTGAAGGTGGAATGCCCAGAATGTTCTGCATACACCGACTGCTTAGCAACCGAAGCCGCATCGCCATACTCAGAGACTACCTTCTCACTGCGTTGCCAAAACCAAAATGCCTAATTAGCTTTTCCTGTAAAACGGTATTAATCTTATCACCACCTAAAACTAACTCTCTCAATTCAGTATTACAAAATTCAAACATAAAGTGAAAACTTTTATAATAACGTATAATAAAATAATTATTATGTATACTAAGTATAAAAGAAATTATGATTATTAATGAAAATATTAAAATTTGTATAAAGTATAAATAAAATAAAATATAGATTAGTAAATAAAAATTAAAAAATATAGGTTAATGAATACAATATATCAAAATTTATTATGACAATTGAAAATAATAATCAAAATTTAATTATTTATTCATTTATTCAACAGCAGCGTTACCATTGGTGCGACTAAAGGCGCATTTTGAAACTTTTTTACCGGCCAATATCGTTTTGTGCGAATTTTCAAAATGCACTAAATTTTGCTACTTTCCACAAGTTTTTGCCACTTTTGCCACTTTTTTTGCTACATTAGCACCACTAACATTTTTTATCTTTTAAATCGGACTTTTCACCATCAATTTTTCATAATCGCTAGAATATTAATAAATACAGTCGAACTTCTCTATAGTGAACTTCTATACAATGAAGCTCTCCCTATTATGAATTTATTTCAAACACACAAGTTTTTCCGTTCCAATTTCATTGTTTTTGATCTCTTTATAATGAATTTCCATGCAATGAAGTTTTCTATACAATGAAGCAATTTTGCAGGTGTAATATTTGACTCACATGCGTTTTTGTCTCCATATAATGAATTTTTCAAACAATTTTCTGTTACGCATACTAACAACTCTGTGTACCGAGAAAGATGCCACATATAATGATGGGATTCCCAAAAGAGGAAAATGAGAACAAAAAAAGAAGAAAGCTACATCAATAACAATTTTGACATCAGTTGCCGGTGTTCAGAGATCAGAAATGACGCAGCGAAGTAGCATTTCTCTTGAAAAAAAATTATTAATTATTAATAAAGTTGAAGAAGGATTAAAAAAAAAATGTGGCTAGGCAGTTTGGAATTCTTCCCAGCACATTATTAAATATTTTAAAAAACAACTGCCGCACGTAGTAAGAATCTTCCTATATCTGGGCCATTAATGAAGCAAAAAGCCCGAAGTTCGCTGATGCATTGGGACACGAAGATTTTAAAGCTAACACAGGATGGTTAGACAAATTCAAAATACGGCATGGTATTGCATCAAAAACCTTATGTGGGGAAAGTGCTGACGCCAACGTAAGATATGCTTCAAGCTATTCGAAATTTAAGCACAGTGTGGAATGCCTTTATAAAACCAGAAACAATTGCGAATTGTTTCAGAAAGATACATATTTTAATCCTAATGCCAAATACATGTGTGATGTACATTAATTTTACATTTATAGAGTCGGATAACGATGAAGAAGAACCGGCTGGTGAAGAATTGGCTGACGTCAATGAGACGATACCTACATTGAAGCACGTTTCTTCATCAATAGATGTACTTCCAACTTTTGTAGAGATGAGGAGTAACGTGCCGACTAATATATTTAAATCTCTTAATGTATTAGAAGGTTTTGTCGAGGAAGAGAAATGGAAGAGTGTAATCCAAACTAAAATACCTGATTATTTTAAATAAAAATGGAAAAAAATATAATTTTTATATGTATAATGGTTTTGTTATTTGGTATTACAAGGTTTTGATGTGGAAGAAAAATGGAAAAGTGTAACCCAAACTAATATGCCTAATTATTTTAAATAAAAAGTGGGGGAAAATATATTTTCTGTATAATTAAGTCTCTATATAATGAAGTGATTTTCTGGTCCCGTCAAGATTCATTATAGGGAAGTTCGACTGTAATATCAAATAAAAATAAATAAAATCACACACTCTAAAATGGCTTGAAAAAGTTTGTTAGTTTATACATTTTTCCAGTTAGAAGCATTTGTAGTTGGCGGCCCATTGGAATTAAGTTGTTCGGTTAAATCGCCCCACAATTGTTCTAGTTTGACCTTATCACCTTTATACATACCTCTAGCAATATCTTGATGTGTTTCCATAAATTGCAGAAATATTTTACACTGCTCTACTAACTTTTGCGGCGCCCTCCATGGAAAACTAGATTTATTATTAAGCTTAAAAAATATTTCTTTATGTACTTACATATATGTATGTAAGAATATATTTAAAATTTAAATATTTTCTGTGAAACAGTAACAGGCGGCTTTTTTATTCAATTTTATTTGTAAAATATCAGTGCAACTGGCGCAAATGCTTCTTCTTTTTTTTAGAGATGTTACATATAAACACTTGCGAATAATTGGTGAGTTTTATCACGGGTAGCCGGCTACAAATAGGATCTTGAATAATTTTTTTATCTCTCGTAAATGTTTGTATGTGCTTGAACAGTTTTTAAATTATTTTTGAATTTTTATAAAAAATTGTTTACTACCTTTTAATTAAAATATGTGAACATAATAAATTTCAAATAATATTATCATAAGTGTGAAAAGAGTAAGTAATTTTAAAGTTAACACCACTAGCACTAAATTTTTTTCGAAGATCAAATTGACCAGCTGTTTGCATAAATCGCCAGTTTATAAGTAAACAAATTATACCAACAATTGACAAAAAGAAGCAAAATTTTAAATTGCATATTTTTAATTAAAATTGTGAAAAAATTTTAAAAGTTTTTCTTCAAATAAAAACAGAACATATTAAATTTTAATTTTACATCAATTTATTTTCTCTTTCAAGTGCAGTTTAAATAAAAATGACCAGATCGCTTCAGCATATACTAGCGGTTTGAAAACGCTAGAAATCTAGCGTTATATGATTTTTATGCATTTATGGATAGATTGTGTGCTAAAAATGACTATGAACACCTAACATCATGGTTCTTACAGCATTTTTAGTGGAAAAAATGGACAAAAGGGAATGACTTCCAACCCATACGCATCAGCTTCTTCAGTGACAAAGCTGACTGAAAACCTCTGACAATGTTTTTATTTAGTTTAATATACTGAGAAAAGCGATAAGAACATCAATTTAGAAGGGAATGGTACCTCAATAGAAGAGAATTAGGTATATTGGAAAATTGTGGGGTTTGGGGTGTGGCTTGGGTACATTGACGAATATACCATACATACATACATACATACATGAAAAAATGTTGAAAATTAAATATATGATTTTTATGCATTGATGGATAGATTGTGTGCTAAAAATGACTATGAACATTTAACATTATGATTCTTACGGCATTTTTAGTGGAAAAAATGGACAAAAGGGAATGACTTCGAACCCATACGTATTTGATCAACTTCTACAGTGACAAAGCTGACTGAGAACCTCTGACAATGTGTTTATTCAGTTCAATATACTGAGAAAAGCGATAAGAACATCAATTTAGAAGGGAATGGTACCTCAATAGAAGAAAATTAGGTATATTGGAAAATTGTGGGGTTTGTGGTGTGGCTTGGGTACATTGACGAATATACCATACATACATACATACATGAAAAAATGTTGAAAATTAAATATATAATTTTTTTGCATTGATGGATAGATTGTGTGCTAAAAATGACTATGAACACTTAACATCATGGTTCTTACGGCATTTTTAGTGGAAAAAATGGACAAAAGGGAATGACTTCGAACCCATACGTATTTGATCAGCTTCTACAGTGACAAAGCTGACTGAGAACCTCTGACAACGTGTTTATTCAGTTTAATATACTGAGAAAAGCGATAAGAACATCAATTTAGAAGGAAATGGTACCTCAATAGAAGAGAATTAGGTATATTGGAAAATTTGCCAGAACACCTATTTGCCGTTTTCAAATCGAAAACGTAAATTTTAAGCGATATGCGTTTTTCAGAACATGGGTGATAATTATATATGTATTATATATGTACGTGTATACTTTCTTATTTACAAATACATCTTATAACTACATATTGCTATAAAGTTATATTATAAAAAATTTAATTTTAACATTGGTAACGAATTATTTCTTATTTGTTAAACTATTGAATTATTTTTGTTTTTCTCTGTTTAAGTTTTTATTTAAATAAAAACGATAAAACAAACTGTACGACTTTTTTCTCTAAAATGCAACTTTTAGTGCGACTTCTTTTTCTTAAATCCCCTTTTTGTGCCACTATTTGAAAAAACTTAACGGTAACGCTGGCCAACAGCATTTCATCCTTTAAAAAGCACTTGTTCTCTTCCACCAATCCACCCTTATTTTGTACACTCGCTCTCACACAAGAATTATTTAAGTTTGGTGTGTTTTGGTATTGTTGTTATTATTATATTGTTTATTGTTATTGCTACCTACATATATTCTAGATCGTTGTTTATGTTCTTACATTTTGTTGTTTTTATGGTTGGTGGTCTATTAAAAAAAAAAAAAAAAAAACTCTTTTAAAAAAAAAAAAACTTTGAATTGGTACAGTGATGCTTCACGAATTAAGGGTTCTTGTTGCACTTTTTCAAGGGCAAATCTTATCTTATTTCTTTAATTTATTTTAAACCTTAATCTTACACTTTTTGTTACATGCACACCGACTGTACTTTCCAATTATGTACATATGTTCCTTATTTTTTTGTATACACAATTGTTGTTGTTTGGGTAACTGTTCACTTTTATGAGCTTCAACTTCATTTCTTTACTATTCTTCAGTTTTGTGTTTATTACGTTACTCCTTTAAATTTTAAGTAATTGAATTTTTCTTAGTTTTAACATACACTATATTTTATTTATTAATCTGTATTACATATCTACAGAATTTTCACATTAGCAAATGCACGTGTTGTCTATTTATAAAAAATAAAAGCTTAGAAAATAATTTTTATTGCTTTCTCAAAGTTTAAGTATTTTCTCCAATTGAAATTTATATTATTCTAGTGAAGTTTTATAAGCCACTTGTAATGAGTATATATATGTTATTATGTTACGTTTTAACCTTTTTAAAAACGTGTATGTATGAGTTCGTAGATTGTAGTTAAAATAAAATAAATCTTGTGTTTATTTTTTAATTATGATCCTTTATTCAACACAATTTTGTGCACCACTGCTTGTAACCTTTTTACAAGCAATAACAATTTTCTATTCTTAATTACTCTGTCTGTATACAAGTTTGTGAACAACAACAATTACTCGACAGATCTTTCTACCTAAAGATCTTCCAGCCCGATTGTAGTTATAACTTAAGTTTGATCGCAACTTTAACTCTCTTCGACCAGACAATAACCACTCTAAACACCCTTTACGCTGACTTCAAACCAACAAGACTCGTTCGCTGAGTTAACTTTACTTAAACTGTACTCTCTAAGTTTACGACACATAAACTGATTGTTGTTCGCATCAATGTGCTTTTTACTTTGCTGCTTAATTATTGTTGTTGTCGTGTTATTTTTATTTACTTTATCTCTGTTAATGTTTGTTGTTGTAGATTTCGTTATTTGTAAATAGCACGTATAGTTGTTCTTGCAGCTTTTGTTTTTTTTTAGCGATGTAATAAACGCTGGGGTGACCAACCTTATTTTCGTAACAATATATTATTGTTATGGTACAAATAACAAAGACAATCTTTAGAGAATCGTCTTTAATATAACTTATTTAAAGTGAATTTACGATAACACACACGCGCTTGCAGCACGACAACTGACATATCCTTAAATTTTTATTGTCTTTATTTTAGAAGCGGAAAAAAAATTACACATTACTTTAATCTTTAAATTTTTTACTCGCACCTCGGGTGTGGGATTTAGTTATCCTTTAGTTGAAAAAAATAAAACACGAACCGCTTACTTAAAGAAAATTTGACAAACTTTATTTAATATTTATTTTATTTAATATTTTAGCTTGTAACATTTAGCTACCGTTCCTCTTCATAAACTGCAAATATCAAATTGAAGATTATTACTTCCCTCTCTCTATTCTACTCTATTAAACTGCATTCTCTCAACTACATTTTAACTCCCTATTCACCTTGCTCTCTCTCTCTCTCTCTATTCTATTAATTCCTCTTCGCTTCTAATCTCGAACTTCTGCGTTGTCTTACTTCAAAATAAAAGATTCCATATAAAATAAACAAAAATTAATATAAAAATTCAGTAAATAAAAATTTTAATGATTTAAAAATTCATATTAAGCTGTTCTAACTCTTTTTTCTTAACTGGAATTCCATTACTTTTATTTGAGAGCTTAGTTCATGTTCCAATTCTTAAATATGGAGAGCTTTTTTTAATTCAAACATTTGACCAGCAAGTACATACTCCTTTTTTTAAATTCTTTTTTTAAATTCTTTGTTCTTCATTTCAATAAGTAAATCCATTCTCTTAAACATTTCCTTTTGGTATAATTCTGTTGTAACCATATTTTTTTTCAACAGTGACCTTTTGCTCTATCTTCCTCTGACTTTAGCAATTTGTGAAGCCTTATTTTTTCTTTACTATTAGCAGGGGCTGAGGTTTCATCTTCAAATTCTATAAAAGAAGACATGGTACGTTCCATTTTGCCTTCTTCATAATCCGATAAACAAGAGGGAGATACATCAGATACACTATTTGTTTGTGAAGTTATTTGAGTAACATTTTCTTTGTCGCACTTCTCTTTTGGGTTGCCTTCTGATGTTGTTAAAGACCCAAACGTTTGGAGATTTTTTGGTATCTGTTCTTCAATTTGGGAAAAAACTTTTTCTTCATACGGTCAGCCACTCGTTTTTTTTTTTTTTTGAAGATTTATTGAATGAAATTTCTTTTTAACATTTTGCTTTTGGTCAGCGCATACCTAAACACATTATATTTATACATTTATTATTCGAATTAAAACAAGAGTTTTTTAAGCTACCTTGTGTCACATTTTTGCATCTTTAGATTGGTGGGCCGGAAGCAATGAGTTTAGCTGTACCCATAGCTGATTAGTTCTTGCCTTTCCCTAAGGAACTATTTGGTATAATATTCTTTGCCAAGTCTGAATGCTTAACCTACAAATAATACTGGAATTCATTTTTTATTCATAAATTATTATTAATTTGTTACTTACATTTTTTATATTGTTCTTTGTAGCAAAAAAACGTTAATTCGAAAGCTTTAGTTCTTACGAGTAAGAACTCGCAACTCGAGTCCAACGAATGATCACTCGTTAACGAATGCCATCATTAGAAATTTCGATACACTTTACTCGATAACGAATAAGAGAATCTCAAAACTAAAAAAACTCGCACGTTCAAGTAAGAATTCGTTCGTATACGAATGCGAAAATTAGCCCCAGTCATTGTTAGAATGCTGCCTACGCTGGAAGAAATATCTTAACTTGATATTACGTATCCTGAATTTGGTGTTGTTAAGGATATAGCAGCGAATATATTTTAATGGAGAGCCTAGATCCGTCTGTGCAACTGCACTCTTAGGAGTTAAGGTTTACCAAGCATGTAATGATGGCTGAGTGCTAAAAGGCAAATATCATTACCAAATTCCATAGTCACAAATATTGGTTATGTTCCCATCTTTTGCATCTGCTATTGTATCATTGCAAGCGATAACATCAAAATTCTATATTCTATAGAAGCTGAGATAAAATGCAGCCCTGTTGATGTGTGGAGAGCAGAGCTAATGCTATTTCTACAATTAATATTAAAAGGAATTCATGAAAAACAATACGTGAGCTATACATTAGATATAAACATATATAAAAAAAAAAAACATCATCATTTAAGACAAAAGGTTTAAACCCTCCTTTTATCTATTTTAGGCTACCTACGATTGAAATCCCTTCCACAATAATCAATAATAGCAAAATCTCTTCTAATCAAAATATTTTTATTTCAATTATATTTTTTTTAACTATTCAAGAACAGGTTCAGCTATTTAGGGTCGATTCTAACGCCAAAAGTACTCTTTAAGTTGCTTATGAATAAGTTAAAGTATACTTTATTTTTGAATATGAATATGGGCCAATGATTTCTATTATCATACATAGTCACACTGCATTATATTGTTAGGTTTTTACCTTTTTAAAAACGTGTATTTATGAGTTCGTAGATTGTAGTTAAAATAAAATAAATCTTGTGTTTAGTTTTTAATCAAAATCTTTTATTAAGACAGTTTTGTGCACCACTGCTTGTAACTTTTTTACTAGCAATAACAATTTCTATTCTTAATTACTCCATCTGTTTACAACTTTGTTAACAACAACAATTACTCGACAGATCTTTCTACCTAAAGATCTTCCAACCCGATCGTAGTTATAACTTAGGTTCGATCACACCTTTTCAACTAGAAGGTTATTCACACTTAACTCTCCTTCCTGAGTTAGCTCCAACTAAACTCGTTTTTTACTTCACGATTCACACAGAGTTAAAACCAATAAACTCTCTTCACATTAACTGTATTCGCCTAGTTTACTACAAATAAACTGATTGTTGTTCGCATCGATGTGCTTTTTATATGGCTGAGTAAACAACACATCGAAAGCTCTCGAACTTCTCAATATTTCAGGTAGATTATATTCTTTCTTTCTTTCTTATGTAGCCATGCGAATGTAAACATCTACTTCTTTTAGCTCTTGGTATTTGTTGTTGTTTGTTTATTGTCTGTTACTTGTTTTCTTTGCTGTTAATTTTTGTTGTTGCCGCTCAATTTTTATTCATATCTTTTTGCTCATGTTTGTTGTTGTCGATTTGGTCATTTGTAAAAGTGACCGTGGTTCCCAACCTTATTTTTGTAACAATATTTTTAATACAGTACTTCTAGCAGTAACCAGTAAAATCGTTACAAAAATCGTCAGTAAAAATTTACTTGTTACGACAATTTTTTTCAGTGATGAGTAAAATGTTACTGGTTACTGCAATATTTTTCACTAATCAGTAAAAATTTGCTGGTTACTGCAATTTTTTTAGTAACGATTTTACTGGCTAATGCTAGAAATACTGCACTAAAAATATAATGCAGTA